>CM059601.1:291718966-291724653 GCA_030412105.1 Cyclura pinguis | reverse complement strand
TCCCTAACCCTAACCCTAACCCTAACCCTAACCCTAACCCTAACCCTAACCCTAACCCTAACCCTAACCCTAACCCTAACCCTAACCCTAACCCTAACCCTAACCCTAACCCTAACCCTAACCCTACCCTAACCCTAACCCTAACCCTAACCCTAACCTAACCCTAACCCTAACCCTAACCCCTAACCCTAACCCTAACCTAACCCTAACCCTAACCCTAACCCTAACCCTAACCCTAACCCTAACCCTAACCTAACCCTAACCCTAACCCTAACCCTAACCCTAACCCTAACCCTAACCCTAACCCTAACCCTAACCCTAACCCTAACCCTAACCCTAACCCTAACCCTAACCCTAACCCTAACCCTAACCCTAACCCTAACCCTAACCCTAACCCTAACCCTAACCCTAACCCTAACCCTAACCCTAACCCTAACCCTAACCCTAACCCTAACCCTAACCCTAACCCTAACCCTAACCCTAACCCTAACCCTAACCCTAACCCTAACCCTAACCCTAACCCTAACCCTAACCCTAACCCTAACCCTAACCCTAACCCTAACCCTAACCCTAACCCTAACCCTAACCCTAACCCTAACCCTAACCCTAACCCTAACCCTAACCCTAACCCTAACCCTAACCCTAACCCTAACCCTAACCCTAACCCTAACCCTAACCCTAACCCTAACCCTAACCCTAACCCTAACCCTAACCCTAACCCTAACCCTAACCCTAACCCTAACCCTAACCCTAACCCTAACCCTAACCCTAACCCTAACCCTAACCCTAACCCTAACCCTAACCCTAACCCTAACCCTAACCCTAACCCTAACCCTAACCCTAACCCTAACCCTAACCCTAACCCTAACCCTAACCCTAACCCTAACCCTAACCCTAACCCTAACCCTAACCCTAACCCTAACCCTAACCCTAACCCTAACCCTAACCCTAACCCTAACCCTAACCCTAACCCTAACCCTAACCCTAACCCTAACCCTAACCCTAACCCTAACCCTAACCCTAACCCTAACCCTAACCCTAACCCTAACCCTAACCCTAACCCTAACCCTAACCTAACCCTAACCCTAACCCTAACCCTAACCCTAACCCTAACCCTAACCCTAACCCTAACCCTAACCCTAACCCTAACCTAACCCTAACCCTAACCCTAACCCTAACCCTAACCCTAACCCTAACCCTAACCCTAACCCTAACCCTAACCCTAACCCTAACCCTAACCCTAACCCTAACCCTAACCCTAACCCTAACCCTAACCCTAACCCTAACCCTAACCCTAACCCTAACCCTAACCCTAACCCTAACCCTAACCCTAACCCTAACCCTAACCCTAACCCTAACCCTAACCCTAACCCTAACCCTAACCCTAACCCTAACCCTAACCCTAACCTAACCCTAACCCTAACCCTAACCCTAACCCTAACCCTAACCCTAACCCTAACCCTAACCCTAACCCTAACCCTAACCCTAACCCTAACCCTAACCCTAACCCTAACCCTAACCCTAACCCTAACCCTAACCCTAACCCTAACCCTAACCCTAACCCTAACCCTAACCCTAACCCTAACCCTAACCCTAACCCTAACCCTAACCCTAACCCTAACCCTAACCCTAACCCTAACCCTAACCCTAACCCTAACCCTAACCCTAACCCTAACCCTAACCCTAACCCTAACCCTAACCCTAACCCTAACCCTAACCCTAACCCTAACCCTAACCCTAACCCTAACCCTAACCCTAACCCTAACCCTAACCCTAACCCTAACCCTAACCCTAACCCTAACCCTAACCCTAACCCTAACCCTAACCCTAACCCTAACCCTAACCCTAACCCTAACCCTAACCCTAACCCTAACCCTAACCCTAACCCTAACCCTAACCCTAACCCTAACCCTAACCCTAACCCTAACCCTAACCCTAACCCTAACCCTAACCCTAACCCTAACCCTAACCCTAACCCTAACCCTAACCCTAACCCTAACCCTAACCCTAACCCTAACCCTAACCTAACCCTAACCCTAACCCTAACCCTAACCCTAACCCTAACCCTAACCCTAACCCTAACCCTAACCCTAACCCTAACCCTAACCCTAACCCTAACCCTAACCCTAACCCTAACCCTAACCCTAACCCTAACCCTAACCCTAACCCTAACCCTAACCCTAACCCTAACCCTAACCCTAACCCTAACCCTAACCCTAACCCTAACCCTAACCCTAACCCTAACCCTAACCCTAACCCTAACCCTAACCCTAACCCTAACCCTAACCCTAACCCTAACCCTAACCCTAACCCTAACCCTAACCCTAACCCTAACCCTAACCCTAACCCTAACCCTAACCCTAACCCTAACCCTAACCCTAACCCTAACCCTAACCCTAACCCTAACCCTAACCCTAACCTAACCCTAACCCTAACCCTAACCCTAACCCTAACCCTAACCCTAACCCTAACCCTAACCCTAACCCTAACCCTAACCCTAACCCTAACCCTAACCCTAACCTAACCCTAACCCTAACCCTAACCCTAACCCTAACCCTAACCCTAACCCTAACCCTAACCCTAACCCTAACCCTAACCTAACCCTAACCCTAACCCTAACCCTAACCCTAACCCTAACCCTAACCCTAACCCTAACCCTAACCCTAACCCTAACCCTAACCCTAACCCTAACCCTAACCCTAACCCTAACCCTAACCCTAACCCTAACCCTAACCCTAACCCTAACCCTAACCCTAACCCTAACCCTAACCCTAACCCTAACCCTAACCCTAACCCTAACCCTAACCCTAACCCTAACCCTAACCCTAACCCTAACCCTAACCCTAACCCTAACCCTAACCCTAACCCTAACCCTAACCCTAACCCTAACCTAACCCTAACCCTAACCCTAACCCTAACCCTAACCCTAACCCTAACCCTAACCCTAACCCTAACCCTAACCCTAACCCTAACCCTAACCCTAACCCTAACCCTAACCCTAACCCTAACCCTAACCCTAACCCTAACCCTAACCCTAACCCTAACCCTAACCCTAACCCTAACCCTAACCCTAACCCTAACCCTAACCCTAACCCTAACCCTAACCCTAACCCTAACCCTAACCCTAACCCTAACCCTAACCCTAACCCTAACCCTAACCCTAACCCTAACCCTAACCCTAACCCTAACCCTAACCCTAACCCTAACCCTAACCCCTAACCCTAACCCTAACCCTAACCCTAACCCTAACCCTAACCCTAACCCTAACCCTAACCCTAACCCTAACCCTAACCCTAACCTAACCCTAACCCTAACCCTAACCCTAACCCTAACCCTAACCCTAACCCTAACCCTAACCCTAACCCTAACCCTAACCCTAACCCTAACCCTAACCCTAACCTAACCCTAACCCTAACCCTAACCCTAACCCTAACCCTAACCCTAACCCTAACCCTAACCCTAACCCTAACCCTAACCCTAACCCTAACCCTAACCCTAACCCTAACCCTAACCCTAACCCTAACCCTAACCCTAACCCTAACCCTAACCCTAACCCTAACCCTAACCCTAACCCTAACCCTAACCCTAACCCTAACCCTAACCCTAACCCTAACCCTAACCCTAACCCTAACCCTAACCCTAACCCTAACCCTAACCCTAACCCTAACCCTAACCCTAACCCTAACCCTAACCCTAACCCTAACCCTAACCCTAACCCTAACCCTAACCCTAACCCTAACCCTAACCCTAACCCTAACCCTAACCCTAACCCTAACCCTAACCCTAACCCTAACCCTAACCCTAACCCTAACCCTAACCTAACCCTAACCCTAACCCTAACCCTAACCCTAACCCTAACCCTAACCCTAACCCTAACCCTAACCCTAACCCTAACCCTAACCCTAACCCTAACCCTAACCCTAACCCTAACCCTAACCCTAACCCTAACCCTAACCCTAACCCTAACCCTAACCCTAACCCTAACCCTAACCCTAACCCTAACCCTAACCCTAACCCTAACCCTAACCCTAACCCTAACCCTAACCCTAACCCTAACCCTAACCCTAACCCTAACCCTAACCCTAACCCTAACCCTAACCCTAACCCTAACCCTAACCCTAACCCTAACCCTAACCCTAACCCTAACCCTAACCCTAACCCTAACCCTAACCCTAACCCTAACCCTAACCCTAACCCTAACCCTAACCCTAACCCTAACCCTAACCCTAACCCTAACCCTAACCCTAACCCTAACCCTAACCCTAACCCTAACCCTAACCCTAACCCTAACCCTAACCCTAACCCTAACCTAACCCTAACCCTAACCCTAACCCTAACCCTAACCCTAACCCTAACCCTAACCTAACCCTAACCCTAACCCTAACCCTAACCCTAACCCTAACCCTAACCCTAACCCTAACCCTAACCCTAACCCTAACCCTAACCCTAACCCTAACCCTAACCCTAACCCTAACCCTAACCCTAACCCTAACCCTAACCCTAACCCTAACCTAACCCTAACCCTAACCCTAACCCTAACCCTAACCCTAACCCTAACCCTAACCCTAACCCTAACCCTAACCCTAACCCTAACCCTAACCCTAACCCTAACCCTAACCCTAACCCTAACCCTAACCCTAACCCTAACCCTAACCCTAACCCTAACCCTAACCCTAACCCTAACCCTAACCCTAACCCTAACCCTAACCCTAACCCTAACCCTAACCCTAACCCTAACCCTAACCCTAACCCTAACCCTAACCCTAACCCTAACCCTAACCCTAACCTAACCCTAACCCTAACCCTAACCCTAACCCTAACCCTAACCCTAACCCTAACCCTAACCCTAACCCTAACCCTAACCCTAACCCTAACCCTAACCCTAACCCTAACCCTAACCCTAACCCTAACCCTAACCCTAACCCTAACCCTAACCCTAACCCTAACCTAACCCTAACCCTAACCCTAACCCTAACCCTAACCCTAACCCTAACCCTAACCCTAACCCTAACCCTAACCCTAACCCTAACCCTAACCCTAACCCTAACCCTAACCCTAACCCTAACCCTAACCCTAACCCTAACCCTAACCCTAACCCTAACCCTAACCCTAACCCTAACCCTAACCCTAACCCTAACCCTAACCCTAACCCTAACCCTAACCCTAACCCTAACCCTAACCCTAACCCTAACCCTAACCCTAACCCTAACCCTAACCCTAACCCTAACCCTAACCCTAACCCTAACCCTAACCCTAACCCTAACCCTAACCCTAACCCTAACCCTAACCCTAACCCTAACCCTAACCCTAACCCTAACCCTAACCCTAACCCTAACCCTAACCCTAACCCTAACCCTAACCCTAACCCTAACCCTAACCCTAACCCTAACCCTAACCCTAACCCTAACCCTAACCCTAACCCTAACCCTAACCCTAACCCTAACCCTAACCCTAACCCTAACCCTAACCCTAACCCTAACCCTAACCCTAACCCTAACCCTAACCCTAACCCTAACCCTAACCCTAACCCTAACCCTAACCCTAACCCTAACCCTAACCCTAACCCTAACCCTAACCCTAACCCTAACCCTAACCCTAACCCTAACCCTAACCCTAACCCTAACCTAACCCTAACCCTAACCCTAACCCTAACCCTAACCCTAACCCTAACCCTAACCCTAACCCTA